>WEDG01007696.1:225000-250518 GCA_017591395.1 Schistocephalus solidus | reverse complement strand
CACCAGCGTCGCGTCGCTCTGCCTTTGGCCGGCCGCTCCAGAAGAAGTGTAGCCGCACCTCATCCAGCTGAGCCTGCTCAGAGAATCAGGCTCTAAACGGGGGCATTGTTGTTTATTATGGGTTTGGGGGGCTGGGATGCCGTCGTTGTTCGGCCTTGTCTGCGGGTTGTACAAGGACTAATGTTCCGGACGGGTTGTTGGGGATGTTTTAATGGGCGATGGGTGTGGTTGGACATTTCTTGATTGGGGTTGTGCTTGGATATCCCAGACGGCTGCAGAACTCCGCTATGGGTCACGGTTTTGTTTTAGTGGAAGAACGACCCGAGTTAGCCTGGGCCGCCTACGGGGTTGCTGTCGCACCCCACCGTAGGACGTTTTGAGAGGGGGGAGGTGGGAAGTTCGAGCAGTCAGACATACCGGGTGTGGAGGCACACACAACACCGGAGACCCTCACCTGGTTTAGTCCGCCAGTCGTGACGGTTGCCCGGGGTGTGGCCGCTAGCAAGAACCCAACATCGGGAAGCCACAGGTGAGAGTTGGGTACCAGTCAGAGGTGGCCACAGGAGCATTCACCACCTGTACGAGACAAATGGAGCGACAAAATGCTATCTGTGTGGTGCTACCCCTAACTAGTACCCCTACACCCCGTTCACAAATATAGTTCATTGCTGATACACCCTCGCTTAGCGCAAAATTACATTTTCAGTAAAGGGAAGGGAGATTGAAAAAAAAGACTGCAATTCTGTTAGCCTTTTCCCCTTTTGAACTGCTATCATCTCACGGGCAACAGTTCGTTCTCCTCATTAACCTAGTAGTAGTAGAGGCAGATGAATGAAAAAAGTCGACAATGACGAGAGAGACTGGCTTTGCAGCTATTTCAATCTGCCTCGACAACTATTTGCCGCTGTGCAGTTGCTGGCGGGGCAGAGCAGAACGTGTGAGTTCCATTTACGAGTGGTGAGTGGTCTTTAACGAATAAATAACTGCTATCATCCCCCGGGCAACCATTTTTTTTTCTCCTGAATAACAAAATTACGAAAAACAGTAATAGCTATATTCCTGTATATTCCTGCAAGAGTTTTTAATTGCTAGCCTGACCATAATGTGTATTTCTATTAAGTTTTCCTGTATTGATTGTAATATTTTTATTGATATAGCACCTCTTCGGTATTGTCAATGTCCTTCAAAAACAGAAAAACGTCTTCTTTTTGCTGTCACTTTAGCTTTGTCGTGGTTTCAGGTTTAGTCGATAGTGTGCAAAATTTGGAATTTGTTTGAAGTAAAAACAACCTGCCTTCAAAGGTATAGTAATACGAAAACTATGACATAAAATAGCCATACTGTATAGGAATTCATATTTCATGTTAAGATTTTTTGCGTCAAGTATAATCTGTCACTTATGGATTTTCAAGTGTTCGTTTGGCGGAGGTAGAGCCGGCCGATCACATCACATCTATCACATCTAGTCAAATCTAGCGCTGAAGATATTCACAGGCGAGCGCATCGGTCGAGTGTGTTGTTCGGCCGATGTATAAGACTTAATTGGACTGATTTCTAAAAAGGTGATAATGGGTTAGGGACAAGAACTCCTCAATTGCAAGAAAATTTCAATGCTATCAAACAGTCATGACATTGTATTTGATAAATTTTATTGTTTACCGATTGATATCGATCGGGCAATAAATCTATACATTTATGAGTGACTAATCTCTGGAAGGTTATCGAGGATATACATCCTAGGTATGTTAGTAATTTTGTTGAAGTAATTGCTGCTGTCGGAATAGTTGCTGAAAGAACTATAAGTGTGTGACTCGATTCAGGTCATGGATATGAAAAGAATATAAAATATAGCATGCATGTATTTATCGATCGGTAATGTAATTTTTTTGTTCAAATCACATTTACATGGGTTTTAAATGTTGACAGATCTTTGTAGTTTTATGTAAGGTAAGTTAATATGTCTTGCTGAAATTATGTTTGCGCCATGTGAATCAACTCATGGCGAAGAAAAGAACAGCGGGCATGTTAACGATTGCAAAATATACCACAGTAATATATTTATGTGGTTATTGTGTTCTATCATATTTTTTATTAAAAGCCTGTGCTTTTCCAGTGGTTAACGTCATCAGCTTCCTTTCGATCCAAATTCTTTTGTTGACGAACTGGCTTGAAAAGTGTCCTATTTATTTAAGAATATATGTGTATTGTTATTTGAAAAAGGGTTTTTGTTTTTCTTTTAAATTCAGTTAAGTTATGTCTTTTTCTGCTAGTACTGGGGAGGGCATTCTATGTACTAGCATATCTTAAAGAATATGAGTTTGATGGTTGTGACTTTACCATTGATCTCGCATTAATATGAACGATAGCTAGGATGTTGGATATGGGAGAGACAAGCCGTTGTTAAGCAACTGCTTTTTAAAGGTATTTTGACTGTTTGATCGACTTAAGAGAGGGAATTGTGCAACGGTTGGAAAGCATGGTGATAAGGATGAGGGGATTTTAGTCTATGGGCAAGGGTGTATGTGTTGAGCGTGTAGTGCGATTAGAGTGTATGGGTTAAAGTGAACCGGTTAGCCCACATTTTGGGGTGGTATCTACACGGAGTTACTGATTTGGAACGTTTTCGGTGTGTGGGTTAAAGAACATGGGTTGAGTGTGTGGTGGGATTTGATTGCATAGGTTAAATTGTATGGGTTGATTGTACAGGTTATACTTAGTTGATGAGGAAAATTAACTAGGCCGTTAGAGTGCGTTGGAGTTGGGGGAGTTGAGGTGTCCTCATGCGAGTCCATTCGTGTCTGAAGAGTACTCATAGTACGTTTGTCTACATATTTTGCACTTTTCAGTTGCACTGGTTTATTTAATAAAGCTTTGGAGACTGGAAACCTAAAAAGAGAATAATTTGGTTTCCTAAGTAGGAGAATAATCGGGTTTCCTTTTGAAAATTTAGGCATTGACGTGTTGGAGTTTTTATGTGCTGCTTAACAGATATTTTCTGCTACGGGCCGATCATTTCCGAGCAGGATCTGTGCCTTTTATCTTTTCTATTAAAGTGTTGCTATTTTGTTTGATTCTGACATCCTCAATTGTTCATTTTTCTTAATAGGTGCTAGAAACAGAATTGGAAGCAGCCACTAGATGTTTGGCTGAGGGTTCAGTATGTTTATTATTATTTTTATTCTGGATTATGCGTTTCGTATAAGAGGTGTCATAATAAAAAGTACTTGTTATATTTTCCACTAAGGGTTACGGTATGTAGACTGTTTTGTTTCTACATGTGTCTTTGGTCCGGGTGGTCTGAACCTATGAATGATTTTAGTTTGCTAAGAGTTTTTTAATTCAGGGTTTTGTAGCATTAGGTCGGCTTCGGTCTGTGCTGGTTAACCATGTGTGGTATATTGCGACTGATGGTGTCAAGCTTGCGTTTTACTCTATCGGTGACCTCTGATAATACTAAGTGGATGATCGGTTCTAGTTGTAGTACGCTTGTTAGGCAGTTTGTAAAATTGTTGCTGCCTAATAGTGAATCGAGAATCGTAACTGAATGTTCCTATTTCTCGATAAAGTTCTGCAAACGTAAGATAGCTTAGAGGTCTAGTTTATCGATGATAACTTTAGCGTCCGTCATATTTCTGGAGTATGAGTAAATGAATACTAAGATGGTTTGTTCGTACGAAATAAGAGCTCAGGTACAAAAGTGCACCACTTATAAATAAATATGGTAATATATGTTAAATTTATCAAGCTCTTCAAATAATACCAATTTTCACTTGGATTTCAGATGTTAATTCATTGCATATGCTTACTCACAACAACCTCCTCATTCACCGGTTGCTTGCTCACGTAAAATTGCATGTACCATTACGAATTTAAATATTTGAGTAGTCATTTATGCATACTTTTACGATTAGCCAACGACTGTTTGTTTTCCGCATGCAGTTACGTAAACCATCTCTTTTTGAATTTTCCTTAAGTATTGAAGATTTTTCTTAGTCACCTTGGAAACAATAAGGAGTTCAAAGGCATTTAAGCAGTTGAACACGAGGGTGTAGATATGAAGCAAAGATCGACTAGCCTTCCAAGTGCGCATGTCAATATTTATCTGTTCCCTGCTGATGGCCGATAACTTCGCTGGCGGATAACTTCTGTCGGCCATTATTGGTTAAACCTTGTGAACCGATGTCAATATGGGATCCGATTGCGGCTTATTTCGTTGATTCGTAACTTAGAGCACAGAAGGCTGATAAAAATATCAAAACACTGGAAGAGAAACACATTTCAAACCCTATTTAAACGATGCGATCAGTTTGCATTTAGTTCAATTACTTATTTGTTTATTGTGCAATTAACGTTATTTTTGATTGTTCGTTATAAATCTATGCTTTTTCTTAGACTCTGTATATTTAATGAGGAGATCCACGGCGTTTGTCTATCTGCCCTTAATAAAACTGAATTGAACTGAAAATATTTTTTCGTACAAATACGGACACACAAACCTATGCGTGCATGTTTCCTCCAAGAATAAACAAACTCAGCTACTTTTTCTAGAACCTAGGTTTTCGCTGCGTTCCATATGCTGTTTTATGTCTTCCACCTGAAAATGGATAATGGCTTAATAACGACGTAATTTTATTCTCAGGGGATGCGTAGTTTAAAAAACCAAAGCTTTTTTGTAATGACAAACTGCATTTGTTATTATGTCTACTGAGACGAAGTGCAGATTGTTGTAAAACATTAAAAGACACATTCTCGATTTTCATTTCTTTTAATTTGTGCATCTTTGGTAATCCACTCCGGATAAACGTCCTGTCTATTCCTGGTACAGTACTTTTTGCGCTCTGTCTACATACACTGTGTTAGCATTTGACTGCGTCTTCAAAGAGCTTAAAGCGATGCTTAACATAAACAGAACAATAAGCATGAACCATAGGCCTGATTTACTGCAGGAAAATGTAACAGCATATAATATTATATTTTAACTGAAAACATACTGGATCGGAAAAGTCTTCTACGAATACAAGGAACGTAAATAATAGTTCGAACCGAGCCTATATATATATAGGAGAGTACGCCAGGTCATTGTTTTGGGTGCCTGAGTGGCCGTGTCGTTTGAAATATCTTTCTCTTTAGATTTTTGCCGCTTCAGACATTGATACACGAAGTCACAGGGGTATCCATTTTTAGAGAACAATTTAAAGAGGTATTTCATTTTATCTCGATAACTTTCTTCATTAGAGCAGTGTGTTTTGGCTCAATTTAGGAGACTGTAGACAGAACTTTTATTGTGAGAAATAGGATGATTACTCTCAAAGTGTAGGATGACCTCAGAATATTTTCTTTGGGGTAAACTCAGGTGTTGAGTGATCCATCAGTTTTCCGATGTACGAGGACATCCAGAAATGGGAGTTCTCCATCAGCTTCCGTCTCGAACGAAAATTCAATTCCTGGAAATGTTGAGTTTAGATTTTTGTGGAGCAGGTCTAAAAGTTCTTTCTTGACGATGACAAATGTATCATCAACGCATCGCAACCACAATGTTTGGTTTAAACATCAGGGAGAGCTATCGATTCCAATTTCTGCATTACAGCTTCGGCCAGGAAGCCGGATATGGGCGGCCCCATTAGGGCCCCTTTAAGTTGTTGAAAGTATTGGCCGGAGAAGGAAAATTTGGTTTCTAGAGAAAGGTCTAGGAGTTGGATTAAAGCATCTGCAGGAACATCAGTGACGTAGGCGTTGAGTAGTTCTTCGGTGCATTATCTCGCTAAAGCAGGGGGGATCTAGGTGAGGAGCGAGATAACATAGAAAGAAATCATTACCTCGTCAGGTGTAACTGTGATTCCTTTTAATTTGTCTAGAAAACCTTTTGAAACTTCAATGAAGTATTCAGAGTTTTTGTAAGTGGATGGAGCTGGTGAAATAGCCACTTCTAAATCTCTCTAGGTCTATTTTTATTTTACCTGGTTTTGAATTGAACTGCAAAAACTCATTTAAATTGATATTATCTTTTGAATCGTTAACATTTTAAACGTTTCTAACTTTACATTGACTGAAAAAGTATGCAATGGTTACTTTACATTAGTAGGGTCTTCAAGCTCATTGCGTCTAACCCTCCGAAAATACACATATAGGTAGATGACCATTAAGCAGAGACGTATGTAGATTAAAAAAGACATGTGGCATGTTTTACAGTGGCGATTGACTAAAAAGCAACGTTTGAAAACTAATGAATATCATGTGACGAGCAGCCCTATAAACGAGCATTTCAGGTAACGAGCAAGCCATTCGCAGGATCACTGTGTCGATTGCTGAGCTTCCGCTCAGTTAACGAGAAAAAACCTGGTGCTTCCTATCGTTCCCGCTTGTTCTCGCAAATTCTCGAACGCCTCCTACAACAGGACTGTTGTTGTTACGCGCAGGATAAGCATCCTTTTAGATTAATTTCTATGTTTCTTTGCAGTTTTGTGGTTTTGCGTCCAGGATTGTTTAACCCACGATGTCGCCAACGTAATTGTTTGTAAAAGATAGTGCTGTCAAGAGGAAGAAGGACATAATTATTAGAGGTTTTAAGAAGAAAATCATAGCAAAACACGGGCGTGTTCGTCAGGGAGTATGCAGGTCCTCTGGAACAACCTGCACCATCTTGAAAATGAAGGTATAATTTAAAAAGCTTTATTGGCAAATGAGTAACCAAGATTTCCGGACAACGCCCAAAACTCCTAAAAGATGCTGAAGAGCTGCTGTTGGTCTGAGTAAACGAAAGTCAATAACATGGGGGATAGTTTCACTGAAGCTATTACTTGTTCTAAGGCAAATGTTCTGTATGTGAACATTGTGAGGAAGACCCCGGGAAAGTCGTCTGAAGAAAAAAAGAAATTTAAGGCAAGCCATGGATGGTTTAAAAAATTCTGGAAGGGAAGTGGTATTCATAGTGCTGTGAGACCTGGGGAGGCTGTGCACTCTGATAAAGCTGCTGCCAAGAAACTTTGGCCAGAGTTCCGGAATGCGCTGGTGAAGACAATTTATTGCCCCGAAAAAGTTGTTAGTTGTGACGAAGCTGGCCTGTTTAAGAAGAAATTGACAAAAATGACCTGCATCATGCAAGGAGAAAAATCTTTGTCTGGTCACAAGCCAATGTATTATCGGTTTACCCTCAGGTTCTGCACGAATGCAAGTCCTCAAGCCACTACCCGTTTATCACTCGGAAAATCCACGAGTTTTTCAGGCGTGTATAATGCAAAGGCATGACTCAATGTGATGTGCATGTAGAATCTGAAGTTCTGGGTCGCGTGGATATTCTTCAGGGAATAAGTTAAAGATTGTTTTGGCACTGTGTGAGCAGTTATCTTGAAGAGATGCAGTTATTATTTAAGGCCAGGTTTTTGCTGAATTCTGCTCCTGCGCTGCAAGATGATTTTTTCCAGAAAATTAGTCCATCACCAGCACACGTATTTCCTCTTAAGCCCCAGGAACCAGAAAGTCATCGTCAAGTTTAAGAAGGTCTATATGAAGGCCTTATTGGAGAGAGGAATCGATGTGATACACATTATAGAGCTGACTCTCACAGAATTTTGAATGGAACACATCAATGTTCCGGGGGTCTTACGTTTCATGGAGTGGCATGGAGGACCCTTGACTCTGTCCGGCGAAACCTGCGGCCTGACGATGACCCCGAGCGAAACTTTGAAGGTTTCAGTCATGCATCTGCACCAGTGGAAGATCCGAAACTGCAACAAGTGGATGATATTATCGCCCTAGGGTGAATTTTCTGAACTTCAGAAGGAACTGAAACATAAGAAGATACAAGAGCTTTCTTCCATGAAGGAGGAGGAGAAGGCCACCTCTTCCATTGAGATCACGGAAGTTTCGGAAATGCTTGAAAAGGTGAACGCATTTTTCGCAAAGCATTGCCCTGATAAAGCATTTACTGCAGGAAATGTGAACTTAATTTGTGACTGTTTAACGTCTCATTTTAGGGACATTTTAAAACGAAGACAAAAGCAACGGTCAGAAGACACGTTTTTTGGAAACGTACAGAAAGGCGAGCAAATGAAAATGAACTACGACCCGGTCCGAGTGGGGTAAAATTCACAAAATAGAGCCCGCATGATAAAAAAGTGGATTCTAATTCCATATCATAGCCCCTTTCCTCCTCCCCATCTACCCATCGTATCCCTCAAGCCAGCAGCGACTCTTAATTTGTTAAAGTTTAACTGAAAAAAACAAAAATATTTAAATAAATTTTAATTATAAAAAATGTCTTATTAATTTTTTGGGGTTGGAACGCATTAATTTTCTTCCATTATTTTAAATGCGCGAGTTCATTTTGCAATACGAGAGTCAAAAATGAAGAGCTTGGTGCCGGAGCGGATTTAATTTGTTAACCAAGGTGCCTCTGTATCTTTAATTTCGATGTCAAATAGTTTTTTAAACAATTTAACCCGATAATAATGTGTTAAAACCGCGAGAATATTACACATCAGACGAAGAGCCAGATGTATAACTATATATATATATATATATATATATATAGTATATATATATATATATATATATATATATATATATATATATATATATATATATATATATATATATATATATATATATATATATATATATATATATATATAGCAGATCGGTGAGCCCCACGCTATCCTCATATTCCCGATCACAACCGACAAAACAACGAGCCCGTGGCTCAAATGGTAGAGCGTTCGACTCAAATACCAAAGGTCGTGGGTTCGAATCCCAGGTGTGCCACACTTAGGATTGGGGTTGACTGGCTGATGACGGCTAATAAACCAGAAATGGCCATTCTGGTCTCCCTTGTCTTTGTCGGTTCCATTCCATCATATGCTACACGTCGCTATGCGACCGCCTGCGAGGGCTCTAGTCCGAGCTCCAGGGCACAACGGAACATGCATGTTCCTTAAGCAGATCGGTGAGCCCCACACTATCATCATATTCCCGATCACAACCGACAAAACAACGAGCCCGTGGCTCAAATGGTGAGAGCGTTCGACTCAAATACCAAAGGTCGCGGGTTCGAATCCCAGGTGTGCCACACTTGGGATTGGGTATGACTGGCTGATGACGGCTAATAAGCCAGAAATGGCCATTCCGGTCTCCCTTGTCTTTGTCGGTTCCATTCCATCATATGCTACACGTCGCTATGCGACCGCCTGCGAGGGCTCTAGTCTGAGCTCCAGGGGCACAACGGAACATGCATGTTCCTTAAGCAGATCGGTGAGCCCCACACTATCATCATATTCCCGATCACAACCGACAAAACAACGAGCCCGTGGCTCCAAATGGTGAGAGCGTTCGACTCAAATACCAAAGGTCGCGGGTTCCGAATCCCAGGTGTGCCACACTTGGGATTGGGTATGACTGGCTGATGACGGCTAATAAGCCAGAAATGGCCATTCCGGTCTCCCTTGTCTTTGTCGGTTCCATTCCATCATATGCTACACGTCGCTATGCGACCGCCTGCGAGGGCTCTAGTCTGAGCTCCAGGGGCACAACGGAACATGCATGTTCCTTAAGCGAATCGGTGAGCCCACACTATCATCATATTCCCGATCACAACCGACAAAACAACGAGCCCGTGGCTCAAATGGTAGAGCGTTCGACTCAAATACCAAAAGGTCGCGGGTTCCGAATCCCAGGTGTGCCACACTTGGGATTGGGTATGACTGGCTGATGACGGCTAATAAGCCAGAAATGGCCATTCCGGTCTCCCTTGTCTTTGTCGGTTCCATTCCATCATATGCTACACGTCGCTATGCGACCGCCTGCGAGGGCTCTAGTCTGAGCTCCAGGGCACAACGGAACATGCATGTTCCTTAAGCGAATCGGTGAGCCCCACACTATCATCATATTCCCGATCACAACCGACAAAACAACAGGCCCGTGGCTCCAAATGGTAGAGCGTTCGACTCAAATACCAAAGGTCGCGGGTTCGAATCCCAGGTGTGCCACACTTGGGATTGGGTATGACTGGCTGATGACGGCTAATAAGCCAGAAATGGCCATTCCGGTCTCCCTTGTCTTTGTCGGTTCCATTCCATCATATGCTACACGTCGCTATGCGACCGCCTGCGAGGAATCTAGTCTGAGCTCCAGGGCACAACGGAACATGCATGTTCCTTAAGCAGATCGGTGAGCCCCACACTATCATCATATTCCCGATCACAACCGACAAAACAACGAGCCCGTGGCTCAAATGGTAGAGCGTTCGACTCAAATACCAAAGGTCGCGGGTTCGAATCCCAGGTGTGCCACACTTGGGATTGGGTATGACTGGCTGATGACGGCTAATAAGCCAGAAATGGCCATTCCGGTCTCCCTTGTCTTTGTCGGTTCCATTCCATCATATGCTACACGTCGCTATGCGACCGCCTGCGAGGGCTCTAGTCTGAGCTCCAGGGCACAACGGAACATGCATGTTCCTTAAAGCAGATCGGTGAGCCCCACACTATCATCATATTCCCGATCACAACCGACAAAACAACGAGCCCGTGGCTCCAAATGGTAGAGCGTTCGACTCAAATACCAAAGGTCGCGGGTTCCGAATCCCAGGTGTGCCACACTTGGGATTGGGTATGACTGGCTGATGACGGCTAATAAGCCAGAAATGGCCATTCCGGTCTCCCTTGTCTTTGTCGGTTCCATTCCATCATATGCTACACGTCGCTATGCGACCGCCTGCGAGGGCTCTAGTCTGAGCTCCAGGGCACAACGGAACATGCATGTTCCTTAAGCAGATCGGTGAGCCCCACACTATCATCATATTCCCGATCACAACCGACAAAACAACGAGCCCGTGGCTCAAATGGTAGAGCGTTCGACTCAAATACCAAAGGTCGCGGGTTCGAATCCCAGGTGTGCCACACTTGGGATTGGGTATGACTGGCTGATGACGGCTAATAAGCCAGAAATGGCCATTCCGGTCTCCCTTGTCTTTGTCGGTTCCATTCCATCATATGCTACACGTCGCTATGCGACCGCCTGCGAGGGCTCTAGTCTGAGCTCCAGGGCACAACGGAACATGCATGTTCCTTAAGCAGATCGGTGAGCCCCACACTATCATCATATTCCCGATCACAACCGACAAAACAACGAGCCCGTGGCTCAAATGGTAGAGCGTTCGACTCAAATACCAAAGGTCGCGGGTTCGAATCCCAGGTGTGCCACACTTGGGATTGGGTATGACTGGCTGATGACGGCTAATAAGCCAGAAATGGCCATTCCGGTCTCCCTTGTCTTTGTCGGTTCCATTCCATCATATGCTACACGTCGCTATGCGACCGCCTGCGAGGGCTCTAGTCTGAGCTCCAGGGCACAACGGAACATGCATGTTCCTTAAGCAGATCGGTGAGCCCCACACTATCATCATATTCCCGATCACAACCGACAAAACAACGAGCCCGTGGCTCAAATGGTAGAGCGTTCGACTCAAATACCAAAGGTCGCGGGTTCCGAATCCCAGGTGTGCCACACTTGGGATTGGGTATGACTGGCTGATGACGGCTAATAAGCCAGAAATGGCCATTCCGGTCTCCCTTGTCTTTGTCGGTTCCATTCCATCATATGCTACACGTCGCTATGCGACCGCCTGCGAGGCTCTAGTCTGAGCTCCAGGGCACAACGGAACATGCATGTTCCTTAAGCAGATCGGTGAGCCCCACACTATCATCATATTCCCGATCACAACCGACAAAACAACGAGCCCGTGGCTCCAAATGGTAGAGCGTTCGACTCAAATACCAAAGGTCGCGGGTTCGAATCCCAGGTGTGCCACACTTGGGATTGGGTATGACTGGCTGATGACGGCTAATAAGCCAGAAATGGCCATTCCGGTCTCCCTTGTCTTTGTCGGTTCCATTCCATCATATGCTACACGTCGCTATGCGACCGCCTGCGAGGGCTCTAGTCTGAGCTCCAGGGCACAACGGAACATGCATGTTCCTTAAGCAGATCGGTGAGCCCCACACTATCATCATATTCCCGATCACAACCGACAAAACAACGAGCCCGTGGCTCAAATGGTAGAGCGTTCGACTCAAATACCAAAGGTCGCGGGTTCGAATCCCAGGTGTGCCACACTTGGGATTGGGTATGACTGGCTGATGACGGCTAATAAGCCAGAAATGGCCATTCCGGTCTCCCTTGTCTTTGTCGGTTCCATTCCATCATATGCTACACGTCGCTATGCGACCGCCTGCGAGGGCTCTAGTCTGAGCTCCAGGGCACAACGGAACATGCATGTTCCTTAAGCAGATCGGTGAGCCCCACACTATCATCATATTCCCGATCACAACCGACAAAACAACAGGCCCGTGGCTCAAATGGTAGAGCGTTCGACTCAAATACCAAAGGTCGCGGGTTCGAATCCCAGGTGTGCCACACTTGGGATTGGGTATGACTGGCTGATGACGGCTAATAAGCCAGAAATGGCCATTCCGGTCTCCCTTGTCTTTGTCGGTTCCATTCCATCATATGCTACACGTCGCTATGCGACCGCCTGCGAGGGCTCTAGTCTGAGCTCCAGGGCACAACGGAACATGCATGTTCCTTAAGCAGATCGGTGAGCCCCACACTATCATCATATTCCCGATCACAACCGACAAAACAACAGGCCCGTGGCTCCAAATGGTGAAACGTTCGACTCAAATACCAAAGGTCGCGGGTTCCGAATCCCAGGTGTGCCACACTTGGGATTGGGTATGACTGGCTGATGACGGCTAATAAGCCAGAAATGGCCATTCCGGTCTCCCTTGTCTTTGTCGGTTCCATTCCATCATATGCTACACGTCGCTATGCGACCGCCTGCGAGGGCTCTAGTCTGAGCTCCAGGGCACAACGGAACATGCATGTTCCTTAAGCAGATCGGTGAGCCCCACACTATCATCATATTCCCGATCACAACCGACAAAACAACGAGCCCGTGGCTCCAAATGGTAGAGCGTTCGACTCAAATACCAAAGGTCGCGGGTTCGAATCCCAGGTGTGCCACACTTGGGATTGGGTATATTGGCTGATGACGGCTAATAAGCCAGAAATGGCCATTCCGGTCTCCCTTGTCTTTGTCGGTTCCATTCCATCATATGCTACACGTCGCTATGCGACCGCCTGCGAGGGCTCTAGTCTGAGCTCCAGGGCACAACGGAACATGCATGTTCCTTAAGCAGATCGGTGAGCCCCACACTATCATCATATTCCCGATCACAACCGACAAAACAACGAGCCCGTGGCTCAAATGGTAGAGCGTTCGACTCAAATACCAAAGGTCGCGGGTTCGAATCCCAGGTGTGCCACACTTGGGATTGGGTATGACTGGCTGATGACGGCTAATAAGCCAGAAATGGCCATTCCGGTCTCCCTTGTCTTTGTCGGTTCCATTCCATCATATGCTACACGTCGCTATGCGACCGCCTGCGAGGGCTCTAGTCTGAGCTCCAGGGCACAACGGAACATGCATGTTCCTTAAGCAGATCGGTGAGCCCCACACTATCATCATATTCCCGATCACAACCGACAAAACAACGAGCCCGTGGCTCCAAATGGTGAAACGTTCGACTCAAATACCAAAGGTCGCGGGTTCGAATCCCAGGTGTGCCACACTTGGGATTGGGTATGACTGGCTGATGACGGCTAATAAGCCAGAAATGGCCATTCCGGTCTCCCTTGTCTTTGTCGGTTCCATTCCATCATATGCTACACGTCGCTATGCGACCGCCTGCGAGGGCTCTAGTCTGAGCTCCAGGGCACAACGGAACATGCATGTTCCTTAAGCAGATCGGTGAGCCCCACACTATCATCATATTCCCGATCACAACCGACAAAACAACGAGCCCGTGGCTCAAATGGTAGAGCGTTCGACTCAAATACCAAAGGTCGCGGGTTCGAATCCCAGGTGTGCCACACTTGGGATTGGGTATGACTGGCTGATGACGGCTAATAAGCCAGAAATGGCCATTCCGGTCTCCCTTGTCTTTGTCGGTTCCATTCCATCATATGCTACACGTCGCTATGCGACCGCCTGCGAGGGCTCTAGTCTGAGCTCCAGGGCACAACGGAACATGCATGTTCCTTAAGCAGATCGGTGAGCCCCACACTATCATCATATTCCCGATCACAACCGACAAAACAACGAGCCCGTGGCTCAAATGGTGAAACGTTCGACTCAAATACCAAAGGTCGCGGGTTCCGAATCCCAGGTGTGCCACACTTGGGATTGGGTATGACTGGCTGATGACGGCTAATAAGCCAGAAATGGCCATTCCGGTCTCCCTTGTCTTTGTCGGTTCCATTCCATCATATGCTACACGTCGCTATGCGACCGCCTGCGAGGGCTCTAGTCTGAGCTCCAGGGCACAACGGAACATGCATGTTCCTTAAAGCGAATCGGTGAGCCCCACACTATCATCATATTCCCGATCACAACCGACAAAACAACGAGCCCGTGGCTCAAATGGTAGAGCGTTCGACTCAAATACCAAAGGTCGCGGGTTCCGAATCCCAGGTGTGCCACACTTGGGATTGGGTATGACTGGCTGATGACGGCTAATAAGCCAGAAATGGCCATTCCGGTCTCCCTTGTCTTTGTCGGTTCCATTCCATCATATGCTACACGTCGCTATGCGACCGCCTGCGAGGGCTCTAGTCTGAGCTCCAGGGCACAACGGAACATGCATGTTCCTTAAGCAGATCGGTGAGCCCCACACTATCATCATATTCCCGATCACAACCGACAAAACAACGAGCCCGTGGCTCCAAATGGTAGAGCGTTCGACTCAAATACCAAAGGTCGCGGGTTCCGAATCCCAGGTGTGCCACACTTGGGATTGGGTATGACTGGCTGATGACGGCTAATAAGCCAGAAATGGCCATTCCGGTCTCCCTTGTCTTTGTCGGTTCCATTCCATCATATGCTACACGTCGCTATGCGACCGCCTGCGAGGGCTCTAGTCTGAGCTCCAGGGCACAACGGAACATGCATGTTCCTTAAGCGAATCGGTGAGCCCACACTATCATCATATTCCCGATCACAACCGACAAAACAACAGGCCCGTGGCTCAAATGGTGAAACGTTCGACTCAAATACCAAAGGTCGCGGGTTCGAATCCCAGGTGTGCCACACTTGGGATTGGGTATGACTGGCTGATGACGGCTAATAAGCCAGAAATGGCCATTCCGGTCTCCCTTGTCTTTGTCGGTTCCATTCCATCATATGCTACACGTCGCTATGCGACCGCCTGCGAGGGCTCTAGTCTGAGCTCCAGGGCACAACGGAACATGCATGTTCCTTAAGCAGATCGGTGAGCCCCACACTATCATCATATTCCCGATCACAACCGACAAAACAACGAGCCCGTGGCTCAAATGGTAGAGCGTTCGACTCAAATACCAAAGGTCGCGGGTTCCGATCCCAGGTGTGCCACACTTGGGATTGGGTATGACTGGCTGATGACGGCTAATAAGCCAGAAATGGCCATTCCGGTCTCCCTTGTCTTTGTCGGTTCCATTCCATCATATGCTACACGTCGCTATGCGACCCGCCTGCGAGGGCTCTAGTCTGAGCTCCAGGGGCACAACGGAACATGCATGTTCCTTAAGCAGATCGGTGAGCCCCACACTATCATCATATTCCCGATCACAACCGACAAAACAACGAGCCCGTGGCTCAATGGTAGAGCGTTCGACTCAAATACCAAAGGTCGCGGGTTCGAATCCCAGGTGTGCCACACTTGGGATTGGGTATGACTGGCTGATGACGGCTAATAAGCCAGAAATGGCCATTCCGGTCTCCCTTGTCTTTGTCGGTTCCATTCCATCATATGCTACACGTCGCTATGCGACCGCCTGCGAGGGCTCTAGTCTGAGCTCCAGGGCACAACGGAACATGCATGTTCCTTAAGCAGATCGGTGAGCCCCACACTATCATCATATTCCCGATCACAACCGACAAAACAACGAGCCCGTGGCTCCAAATGGTAGAGCGTTCGACTCAAATACCAAAGGTCGCGGGTTCGAATCCCAGGTGTGCCACACTTGGGATTGGGTATGACTGGCTGATGACGGCTAATAAGCCAGAAATGGCCATTCCGGTCTCCCTTGTCTTTGTCGGTTCCATTCCATCATATGCTACACGTCGCTATGCGACCGCCTGCGAGGGCTCTAGTCTGAGCTCCAGGGCACAACGGAACATGCATGTTCCTTAAGCAGATCGGTGAGCCCCACACTATCATCATATTCCCGATCACAACCGACAAAACAACGAGCCCGTGGCTCAATGGTAGAGCGTTCGACTCAAATACCAAAGGTCGCGGGTTCGGAATCCCAGGTGTGCCACACTTGGGATTGGGTATGACTGGCTGATGACGGCTAATAAGCCAGAAATGGCCATTCCGGTCTCCCTTGTCTTTGTCGGTTCCATTCCATCATATGCTACACGTCGCTATGCGACCGCCTGCGAGGGCTCTAGTCTGAGCTCCAGGGCACAACGGAACATGCATGTTCCTTAAGCGAATCGGTGAGCCCCACACTATCATCATATTCCCGATCACAACCGACAAAACAACGAGCCCGTGGCTCAAATGGTAGAGCGTTCGACTCAAATACCAAAGGTCGCGGGTTCGAATCCCAGGTGTGCCACACTTGGGATTGGGTATGACTGGCTGATGACGGCTAATAAGCCAGAAATGGCCATTCCGGTCTCCCTTGTCTTTGTCGGTTCCATTCCATCATATGCTACACGTCGCTATGCGACCGCCTGCGAGGGCTCTAGTCTGAGCTCCAGGGCACAACGGAACATGCATGTTCCTTAAGCAGATCGGTGAGCCCCACACTATCATCATATTCCCGATCACAACCGACAAAACAACGAGCCCGTGGCTCAAATGGTGAAACGTTCGACTCAAATGCCAAAGGTCGCGGGTTCGAATCCCAGGTGTGCCACACTTGGGATTGGGTATGACTGGCTGATGACGGCTAATAAGCCAGAAATGGCCATTCCGGTCTCCCTTGTCTTTGTCGGTTCCATTCCATCATATGCTACACGTCGCTATGCGACCGCCTGCGAGGGCTCTAGTCTGAGCTCCAGGGCACAACGGAACATGCATGTTCCTTAAAGCAGATCGGTGAGCCCCACACTATCATCATATTCCCGATCACAACCGACAAAACAACGAGCCCGTGGCTCAAATGGTAGAGCGTTCGACTCAAATACCAAAGGTCGCGGGTTCGGAATCCCAGGTGTGCCACACTTGGGATTGGGTATGACTGGCTGATGACGGCTAATAAGCCAGAAATGGCCATTCCGGTCTCCCTTGTCTTTGTCGGTTCCATTCCATCATATGCTACACGTCGCTATGCGACCGCCTGCGAGGGCTCTAGTCTGAGCTCCAGGGCACAACGGAACATGCATGTTCCTTAAGCAGATCGGTGAGCCCCACACTATCATCATATTCCCGATCACAACCGACAAAACAACAGGCCCGTGGCTCCAAATGGTAGAGCGTTCGACTCAAATACCAAAGGTCGCGGGTTCGAATCCCAGGTGTGCCACACTTGGGATTGGGTATGACTGGCTGATGACGGCTAATAAGCCAGAAATGGCCATTCCGGTCTCCCTTGTCTTTGTCGGTTCCATTCCATCATATGCTACACGTCGCTATGCGACCGCCTGCGAGGGCTCTAGTCTGAGCTCCAGGGCACAACGGAACATGCATGTTCCTTAAGCAGATCGGTGAGCCCCACACTATCATCATATTCCCGATCACAACCGACAAAACAACGAGCCCGTGGCTCAAATGGTAGAGCGTTCGACTCAAATACCAAAGGTCGCGGGTTCGGAATCCCAGGTGTGCCACACTTGGGATTGGGTATGACTGGCTGATGACGGCTAATAAGCCAGAAATGGCCATTCCGGTCTCCCTTGTCTTTGTCGGTTCCATTCCATCATATGCTACACGTCGCTATGCGACCGCCTGCGAGGGCTCTAGTCTGAGCTCCAGGGCACAACGGAACATGCATGTTCCTTAAGCAGATCGGTGAGCCCCACACTATCATCATATTCCCGATCACAACCGACAAAACAACGAGCCCGTGGCTCAATGGTAGAGCGTTCGACTCAAATACCAAAGGGTCGCGGGTTCGAATCCCAGGTGTGCCACACTTGGGATTGGGTATGACTGGCTGATGACGGCTAATAAAGCCAGAAATGGCCATTCCGGTCTCCCTTGTCTTTGTCGGTTCCATTCCATCATATGCTACACGTCGCTATGCGACCGCCTGCGAGGGCTCTAGTCTAGGCTCCAGGGCACAACGGAACATGCATGTTCCTTAAGCAGATCGGTGAGCCCCACACTATCATCATATTCCCGATCACAACCGACAAAACAACGAGCCCGTGGCTCAAATGGTGAAACGTTCGACTCAAATACCAAAGGTCGCGGGTTCGAATCCCAGGTGTGCCACACTTGGGATTGGGTATGACTGGCTGATGACGGCTAATAAGCCAGAAATGGCCATTCCGGTCTCCCTTGTCTTTGTCGGTTCCATTCCATCATATGCTACACGTCGCTATGCGACCGCCTGCGAGGGCTCTAGTCTGAGCTCCAGGGCACAACGGAACATGCATGTTCGCCAAGCGAATCGGTGAGCCCCACACTATCATCATATTCCCGATCACAACCGACAAAACAACGAGCCCGTGGCTCAAATGGTAGAGCGTTCGACTCAAATACCAAAGGTCGCGGGTTCCGAATCCCAGGTGTGCCACACTTTGGGATTGGGTATGACTGGCTGATGACGGCTAATAAGCCAGAAATGGCCATTCCGGTCTCCCTTGTCTTTGTCGGTTCCATTCCATCATATGCTACACGTCGCTATGCGACCGCCTGCGAGGGCTCTAGTCTGAGCTCCAGGGCACAACGGAACATGCATGTTCCTTAAGCAGATCGGTGAGCCCCACACTATCATCATATTCCCGATCACAACCGACAAAACAACCGGCCCGTGGCTCAATGGTAGAGCGTTCGACTCAAATACCAAAGGTCGCTGGTTCGAATCCCAGGTGTGCCACACTTGGGATTGGGTATGACTGGCTGATGACGGCTAATAAGCCAGAAATGGCCATTCCGGTCTCCCTTGTCTTTGTCGGTTCCATTCCATCATATGCTACACGTCGCTATGCGACCGCCTGCGAGGGCTCTAGTCTGAGCTCCAGGGCACAACGGAACATGCATGTTCCTTAAGCGAATCGGTGAGCCCCACACTATCATCATATTCCCGATCACAACCGACAAAACAACAGGCCCGTGGCTCCAATGGTAGAGCGTTCGACTCAAATACCAAAGGTCGCGGGTTCCGAATCCCAGGTGTGCCACACTTGGGATTGGGTATGACTGGCTGATGACGGCTTAAAAGCCAGAAATGGCCATTCCGGTCTCCCTTGTCTTTGTCGGTTCCATTCCATCATATGCTACACGTCGCTATGCGACCGCCTGCGAGGGCTCTAGTCTGAGCTCCAGGGCACAACGGAACATGCATGTTCCTTAAGCAGATCGGTGAGCCCCACACTATCATCATATTCCCGATCACAACCGACAAAACAACGAGCCCGTGGCTCAAATGGTAGAGCGTTCGACTCAAATACCAAAGGTCGCGGGTTCCGAATCCCAGGTGTGCCACACTTGGGATTGGGTATGACTGGCTGATGACGGCTAATAAGCCAGAAATGGCCATTTCGGTCTCCCTTGTCTTTGTCGGTTCCATTCCATCATATGCTACACGTCGCTATGCGACCGCCTGCGAGGGCTCTAGTCTGAGCTCCAGGGCACAACGGAACATGCATGTTCCTTAAGCAGATCGGTGAGCCCCACACTATCATCATATTCCCGATCACAACCGACAAAACAACGAGCCCGTGGCTCAATGGTAGAGCGTTCGACTCAAATACCAAAGGTCGCGGGTTCGGAATCCCAGGTGTGCCACACTTGGGATTGGGTATGACTGGCTGATGACGGCTAATAAGCCAGAAATGGCCATTCCGGTCTCCCTTGTCTTTGTCGGTTCCATTCCATCATATGCTACACGTCGCTATGCGACCGCCTGCGAGGGCTCTAGTCTGAGCTCCAGGGCACAACGGAACATGCATGTTCCTTAAGCAGATCGGTGAGCCCCACACTATCATCATATTCCCGATCACAACCGACAAAACAACAGGCCCGTGGCTCAAATGGTAGAGCGTTCGACTCAAATACCAAAGGTCGCGGGTTCGAATCCCAGGTGTGCCACACTTGGGATTGGGTATGACTGGCTGATGACGGCTAATAAGCCAGAAATGGCCATTCCGGTCTCCCTTGTCTTTGTCGGTTCCATTCCATCATATGCTACACGTCGCTATGCGACCGCCTGCGAGGGCTCTAGTCTGAGCTCCAGGGCACAACGGAACATGCATGTTCCTTAAGCAGATCGGTGAGCCCACACTATCATCATATTCCCGATCACAACCGACAAAACAACGAGCCCGTGGCTCCAAATGGTAGAGCGTTCGACTCAAATACCAAAGGTCGCGGGTTCGAATCCCAGGTGTGCCACACTTGGGATTGGGTATGACTGGCTGATGACGGCTAATAAGCCAGAAATGGCCATTCCGGTCTCCCTTGTCTTTGTCGGTTCCATTCCATCATATGCTACACGTCGCTATGCGACCGCCTGCGAGGGCTCTAGTCTGAGCTCCAGGGCACAACGGAACATGCATGTTCCTTAAGCAGATCGGTGAGCCCCACACTATCATCATATTCCCGATCACAACCGACAAAACAACAGGCCCGTGGCTCCAAATGGTAGAGCGTTCGACTCAAATACCAAAGGTCGCGGGTTCGAATCCCAGGTGTGCCACACTTGGGATTGGGTATGACTGGCTGATGACGGCTAATAAGCCAGAAATGGCCATTCCGGTCTCCCTTGTCTTTGTCGGTTCCATTCCATCACATGCTCTACGTCGCTATGCGACCGCCTGCGAGGGCTCTAGTCTGAGCTCCAGGGCACAACGGAACATGCATGTTCCTTAAGCAGATCGGTGAGCCCCACACTATCATCATATTCCCGATCACAACCGACAAAACAACGAGCCCGTGGCTCAAATGGTAGAGCGTTCGACTCAAATACCAAAGGTCGCGGGTTCGAATCCCAGGTGTGCCACACTTGGGATTGGGTATGACTGGCTGATGACGGCTAATAAAGCCAGAAATGGCCATTCCGGTCTCCCTTGTCTTTGTCGGTTCCATTCCATCATATGCTACACGTCGCTATGCGACCGCCTGCGAGGGCTCTAGTCTGAGCTCCAGGGCACAACGGAACATGCATGTTCGCCAAGCAGATCAGTGAGCCCCACACTATCATCATATTCCCGATCACAACCGACAAAACAACGAGCCCGTGGCTCAATGGTAGAGCGTTCGACTCAAATACCAAAGGTCGCGGGTTCGAATCCCAGGTGTGCCACACTTGGGATTGGGTATGACTGGCTGATGACGGCTAATAAAGCCAGAAATGGCCATTCCGGTCTCCCTTGTCTTTTGTCGGTTCCATTCCATCATATGCTACACGTCGCTATGCGACCGCCTGCGAGGAGCTCTAGTCTGAGCTCCAGGGCACAACGGAACATGCATGTTCCTTAAGCGAATCGGTGAGCCCACACTATCATCATATTCCGATCACAACCGACAAAAACAACGAGCCCGTGGCTCAAATGGTAGAGCGTTCGACTCAAATACCAAAGGTCGCGGGTTCCGAATCCCAGGTGTGCCACACTTGGGATTGGGTATGACTGGCTGATGACGGCTAATAAGCCAGAAATGGCCATTCCGGTCTCCCTTGTCTTTGTCGGTTCCATTCCATCATATGCTACACGTCGCTATGCGACCGCCTGCGAGGGCTCTAGTCTGAGCTCAGGGGCACAACGGAACATACATGTTTCCTTAAGCAGATCGGTGAGCCCCACACTATCATCATATTCCCGATCACAACCGACAAAACAACGAGCCCGTGGCTCAAATGGTAGAGCGTTCGACTCAAATACCAAAGGTCGCGGGTTCCGAATCCCAGGTGTGCCACACTTGGGATTGGGTATGACTGGCTGATGACGGCTAATAAGCCAGAAATGGCCATTCCGGTCTCCCTTGTCTTTGTCGGTTCCATTCCATCATATGCTACACGTCGCTATGCGACCGCCTGCGAGGGCTCTAGTCTGAGCTCCAGGGCACAACGGAACATGCATGTTCCTTAAGCGAATCGGTGAGCCCCACACTATCATCATATTCCCGATCACAACCGACAAAACAACGGGCCCGTGGCTCCAATGGTGAAACGTTCGACTCAAATACCAAAAGGTCGCGGGTTCCGAATCCCAGGTGTGCCACACTTGGGATTGGGTATGACTGGCTGATGACGGCTAATAAGCCCGAAATGGCCATTCCGGTCTCCCTTGTCTTTGTCGGTCCCATTCCATCATATGCTACACGTCGCTATGCGACCGCCTGCGAGGGCTCTAGTCTGAGCTCCAGGGCACAACAGGAACATGCATGTTCCTTAAGCAGATCGGTGAGCCCACACTATCATCATATTCCCGATCACAACCGACAAAACAACGAGCCCGTGGCTCAATGGTAGAACGTTCGACTCAAATGCAAAGGTCGCGGGTTCGAATCCCAGGTGTGCCACACTTTGGGATTGGGTATGACTGGCTGATGACGGCTAATAAGCCAGAAATAGCCATTCGGTCTCCCTTGTCTTTGTCGGTTCCATTCCATCGCCTGCTACACGTCGCTATGCGACACGCCTGCGGAGCTCCGTGCGAGCTCGTGCTGCAACGGAACATGCATGTTCCTTAGAAGCGAATCGGTAGGCCCCACACTATCATCGCATTATTCGGTCACAGCCGACAAAACAACGAGCCCGTGGCTCAATGGTAGAGCGTTCGACTCAAATACCAAAGGTCGCGGGTTCGAATCCCAAAGTTGTGCCACGCGGGATTGGGTATGACTGGCTGATGACGTCTCATAAGCCAGAAATGGTGCATTCCGGTCCCTTGTCATTTGTCGGTTCCATTCCATCCTTATGCTACACGTCGCTATGCGACCGCCTGCGAGGGCTCTAGTCTGAGCTCCAGGGCACAACGGAACATGCATGTTCCTTAAGCGAATCGGTGAGCCCCACACTATCATCATATTTCCCGATCACAGCCGACAAAGCGAGCCCGTGGCTCAATGGTAGAGCGTTCGACTCAAGATACCAAAGGTCGCGGGTTCGAATCCCAGGTGTGCCACGCTTGGGATTGGGTATGACTGGCTGATGACGGCTAATAAAGCCAGAAATGGCCATTCGGTCTCCCTTGTCTTTGTCGGTTCCATTCCATCATATGCTACGTCGCTATGCGACCGCCTGCGAGGCTCTGAGTCTGACTCCAGGGCACTGAACGGAACATGCATGTTCCTGAGCAGATCGTGGAGCCCACGCTATCATCATATTCCCGATCAGCAACCGACAAACAACGAGCCGCGTGGCTCAATGGTGAGAGCGTTCGACTCAAATGCCGAAAGGTCGCGGGTTCAAGATCCCAGGTGTGCCACGCTGGGATTGGGTATGACTGGCTGATGACGGCTAATAAGCCAGAAATGGCCATTCCGGTCTCCTTGTCTTTGTCGGTTCCATTCCATCATATGCTACGTCGCTATGCGACCGCCTGCGAGGCTCTAGTCCGAGCTCAGAGCTAACGGAACATGCATGTTCCTTAAGCAGATCGGTGAGCCCCACACTATCATCATATTCCCGATCACAACCGACAAAACAACGAGGCCCGTGGCTCAAATGGTGAGAGCGTTCGACTCAAATACGCAAGGTCGCGGGTTCGAATCCAGGTGTGCCACACTTGGGATTGGGTATGATGGCTGATGACGGCTAATAAGCCGAAATGGCCATTCCGGTCTCCTTGTCTTTTGTCGGTTCCGTTCCATCATATGCTACGTCGCTATGCGACCGCCTGCGAGGGCTCTAGTCAGGCTCCAGGGGCGACAACGGAACATGCATGTTCCTTAAGCAGATCGGTGAGCCCCACACTATCATCATATTCCCGATCACCAACCGACAAAGAAGCGAGCCCGTGGCTCAGATGGTAGAGGCGTTCGAGCTCAAATGCCAAAGGTCGCGGGTTCGAATCCCAGGTGTGCCACACTTGGGATTAGGTATGACTGGCTGATGACGGCTAATAAGCCAAAATGGCCATTCCGGTCTCCCCTTGTCTTTGTCGGTTCCATTCCATCATATGCTGCACGTCGCTATGCGACCGCCTGCGAGGGCTCTAGTCTGAGCTCCAGGGCACAACGGAACATGCATGTTCCTTAAGCAGATCGGTGAGCCCCACACTATCATCATATTCCCGATCACAACCGACAAAACAACGAGCCCGTGGCTCAAATGGTAGAGCGTTCGACTCAAATACCAAAGGTTGCGGGTTCGAATCCCAGGTGTGCTACACTTGGGATTGGGTATGACTGGCTGATGACGGCTAATAAGCCAGAAATGGCCATTCCGGTCTCCCTTGTCTTTGTCGGTTCCATTCCATCATATGCTACTTGTCGCTATGCGACCGCCTGCGAGGGCTCTAGTCTGAGCTCCAGGGCACAACGGAACATGCATGTTCCTTAAGCAGACTCGGTGAGCCCCACTATCATCATATTCCCGATCACAACCGACAAAACAACGAGCCCGTGGCTCAAATGGTAGAGCGTTCGACTCAAATACCAAAGGTTGTGTGGGTTCGAATCCCAGGTGTGCTACACTTGGGATTGGGTATGACTGGCTGATGACGGCTAATAAGCCAGAAATGGCCATTCCGGTCTCCCCTTTGTCTTTGTCGGTTTCCATTCCATCATATGCTACTTGTCGCTATGCGACCGCCTGCGAGGGCTCTAGTCTGAGCTCCAGGGCACAACGGAACATGCATGTTCCTTAAGCAGATCTGTGAGCCCCACACTATCATCATATTCCCGATCACAACCGACAAAAACAACGAGCCCGTGGCTCAAATGGTAGAGCGTTCGACTCAAATACCAAAGGTTGTGGGTTCGAATCCCAGGTGTGCTACACTTGGGATTGGGTATGACTGGCTGATGACGGCTAATAAGCCAGAAATGGCCATTCCGGTCTCCCTTGTCTTTGTCGGTTTCATTCCATCATATGCTACTTGTCGCTATGCGACCGCCTGCGAGGGCTCTAGTCTGAGCTCCAGGGCACAACGGAACATGCATGTTCCTTAAGCAGATCGGTGAGCCCCACACTATCATCATATTCCCGATCACAACCGACAAAACAACGAGCCCGTGGCTCAATGGTAGAGCGTTCGACTCAAATACCAAAGGTTGTGGGTTCGAATCCCAGGTGTGCTACACTTGGGATTGGGTATGACTGGCTGATGACGGCTAATAAGCCAGAAATGGCCATTCCGGT